>JAVKPL010004998.1:0-23250 GCA_032173675.1 Gastrolobium villosum | reverse complement strand
TTGACCACTTCTTTCATGGTTGGATTGAGCCTTCTTTGAGGCTCAATAGAACTGGCATTCTCATCTGTTAGCCTTATCCTGTGCATACAGAAAGTAGGACTAATTCCTCTAATATCAGCCATGGTCCAACCAATGGCTCTTTTGTGATTTTTTAGTACATTCAGGAGCTGATTTTCCTCATTATTTTTAAGGGCAGCTGCTACAATGACAGGGAGAGTATTGTCTCTTCCTAGAAAAGCATATTTAAGGTGAGTTGGGAGTTCTTTCAACTCCACTTCAGGTGGTTCCACAATGGAAGGTTTAAGAGGTTTGGTGATTCTCTCATGAAGTTCAAGAGACTCAAAATGTTTATCACCAAAGAACTTAGTTGGGTAAGACCTCAACACACATGCATGATCACGATCAGATGCATTATTTTCATAAAATTCAAAAATGGCAGAATCACAGACAGAGTTCTTTATTTCAAAATTTTCTTGAAAATGGGCAGCAACCAAATTATCAATGACAGAAATAGCAGAACAATCATCAACATCATCATCTACATATTTCATGGCCTTAAAAACACTAAAGGTCATAGTGTCATCATTAACCCTCATTGTCAACTCTCCTTTTTTAACATCTATCATTGCACCCCCTGTAGCTAAGAATGGTCTTCCTACTATAATAGGAATATTTTCATCAACTTCACAATCAAGGATTATGAAGTCAGCTGGAAAAATAAATTTGTCCACTTTCACCAAAATATTTTCCACCTTACCTTCAGGGTATACAATGGACCTGTCAGCTAATTGGAGGGTTAATGTTGTGGGTGCTGATTTTATTCCTAATTGCTTAAAAATAGAAGCAGGCATCAAATTAATGCTAGAGCCTAAATCACATAAAGCTCTACCAATATACCTATCTCCTATAACACATGGAATAGTGAAAGAACCTGGATCCTCCATTTTAGGAGGCACTTTTGTAGAGACAATGCTGCTGCATTCTTTGGTAAGTGCCACTGTTTCGAACTCTTCTATTCTCCTCTTCCTTGATAGGATGTCCTTCATGAATTTGATGTAGCTTGGCATGTGTTGAAGGGCCTCCACAAAGGGAATGTTTATCTGGAGTTGCTTGAGGATGTCTAAGAACCTCTTAAAGTGCTTCTCCTGGTTCTGTTTCTGAAGTCTTTGTGGAAAAGGAATCTGCCTTGCCCTTGATCTTGGTGAATTGCCATCATCTTTCTGCAAAGGTTTGGCTGGCCCCTTTGATTTAGGTGCTGATTTCTCTGTTTTGCCCAAATCACCCTGCTCCTTGTTGTTTTCTGGATTTTGCACTTCAATTACATCAGGCTCTTCCTCTTCTTCAATTGTTTGAGCATCTTGTCCTGCCATCTTCCTCAAGGTAGAAGGCCTAATAACATGCTCTGGTTGTTCAACCTCTCTTCCATTTCTCAAATGGAGAGCCTGACAAAATTCCTTTCCCTCTTTCCTTGGTGCTTCAGTATCACTAGGAAGGGTTCCCACTGGTCTATTGCTAAGAGAGGATGCAATCTGCCCCATTTGTGTCTCTAAGCTCTTCAAGATTGCTCCATGACTTTGAAGCATGGCCTCATGATTTTTCAACATCCGATTTGACCATTGATCATTTGGAAGAGGCTGAGTTTCTGCATTAGATTGCCCTTGCTGATCATGGGGCATTTGTGAGTTAAAACCTGGTGGGAATGGAACTTTTGGCTGATAGGGTCGTTGCCCTCCCTGGAAAGGCTGGTTCTGATTTCTATTTCCAACATTTTGGGAAAAATTTTGGCCTTGATTCTGGCCAAAATTTCCACCTTGATGCTGCCATTTTCCTTGATTAAAATTTCCTCTATTGTTGTAGTTTCTGTTGTAGTCCCCAACATAGAAGGCTGAAGATGGGTTACTTGGGCATTCTTCAAAGAAATGGGCATCATAGCAAAGTGAACAGATTGGTGTGGTTGCAGCCACTTGAGCAGGTGGTGGTTGTTTGGTTTCAGCCATTTGCTTGACTAAAACCCTAACAGTGTTATGCAATGCTGCCATCTCAGCTGCCATGGAAGTGATTTCACTTACTTCATAAAGTCCAGCTGCCTTCTTTGGAGCTTCATCTCTTTGTTCAGGCCATTGGCAACTGTTTTGGCTTATCCTCTCAAGTGTTTCAAAAGCATCTGGATACCTTTTCAACAAGAACATTCCATTGGCAGTAGCATCCAAATGAGTTTTGCCTTGGTGACTCAATCCTCTATAGAAAATCTGAATGGTGGCCCACTTAGGAAGACCATGGGTAGGACACTTTTTCATCAGCCCCTTGAATCTAGTCCAGCTCTCATGGATTGACTCATCAACATATTGTCTAAACCCTGTGATGTCATCCCTCAGATCACACACCTTTGTGGGTGGGAAGAACCGCATAAGGAAGGCTTCTCCAAGCTCCTTCCATGTGGTGATGGACTGTGCAGGCAAGTCTTCTACCCATTCTTCTGCTGCTCCAGCTAGAGAGAAGGGAAACAGCCTCATCCTCATGGCATCTGTGGACACTCCATGAACAGAGAATGTATCAGAGATTTTCATGAATTTCGTGATATGCTTGTGGGGGTCTTCCTTAGGTAATCCATGGTATTGACTCATGGATTGCAGCAACTGTATCATCCCTGGTTTGAGATCAAAATTCCCCTCCACTCCTGGTTGGACTATTCCAGGAATTACTCCATCAAGTGATGGAATAGCATATTCAGCAATGGGAAGCTCTTCATCCACCACAACTAGAGCATGGTTGGCTTCCCCATTGATGCTTTCTCCATTAACAGATGATCCATGGTTCGATTCTGCCATCTTCAAGAATTCAGCAGCAAACTGGTGGCACTGCTGGTTACTGAAATCAAAATTGAATTCTGCAAGAATCTATCAAGAACTTGAAATTGGAGTCAGTAGATAACAAGGAAAATACGTAAGAAAGAATAAAGAATAAAGAAAATATTTATCAAGAATGCTAAAACAGAATCACAAAAAGAAAATAAAAATCAAACACCGTTCCCCGGCAACGGCGCCATTTGTTGAGAGGTATATTTTCCAAAGAAAAGAGTTATCGTTCTCAGGGAACAGGTTGAATTATTTTTCTTTTTATTAATCTGAATTAATAATTCTGTAATTGGAATTTAATTGGTTTTTGGTAAAAAGAGAATTTTTTTTATTCTTATTCAACTTTCAAAATATGATCTAAAGGTAAAGAAGTGTTTATCAATGTAAAAAGGCTTCTGGGTATGTTAAAATCATGGATGACACAAAGTATTTGCATTCCTGCAAATTTCGTTCAAAGCTACAGCGAGTTTATCTCAATTTCTGAAGTACTACAGCTAGTTTAATTGAAACTTCCCAGAATCAACATTAAAATTCAAGAAGATCTTTTTCCAAAGGTTCCTAAATCTTTCTGGACAAATTATCAGAAATCACCTTTGATTATCCCTAATCCAAAAGGGTTCAATTGACTCTTAACAGAAACGCATTTCCCAAATTATTTCTGTTGAAAAACTCAAGTTTCATTCCCATGAATCTCTTGAGTTGGAAAAATAAAAGAATCAATCAAATGAGAAAATACAAACAATAACGAAGAACTTCAAGAAATATTCATCCAATCATTCTCACATACCCAGAAAAGAAAAGAAATTAGAAATCCATTGACTGAAAATTTACAATATCCGAAACGTAAAGAACATGCATTACCAATATTCAGAAAAGAAGATCCTGTCCTTCAAGCATCAAGGACCCTAAACTAGATCTACTGGTGAAAAACTTGCAGAAGTGTGAAAACCGAACGCTTCGCATACAGATCCTCGATCCTCTCCCTTGAAGACGCGTTGTCAAGGCACTCCAAGATCAAGAACTTGGACGAAGATGGAAACGTTCAAGAACCCACAAAAAAGAAAACCCAGAATCGTTCTCAAAAACAAAAAAAAGTAAACACGAACAAGAACTCAGACTCCAACTTTTTCTATTTTTTTCTAATGCCTAATAGCTATGAATCCCATCTGATATATCCTTTTCTTTTTCTAAAAAAAAACATCAGAAAAGTCTTTCTTTATCACAGCCATCCAATTCTTTTAATCCAACGGTTCAGATTTGCTCCCTCCTTTTTCTTCCACATGCTGCCTTCTTTTTTAAGTGAGCTGAAGGTAAAAAAATAAATAAAATAGGTCAATAACAAGCCAAATATTATCATTTTTACTTCTTACCTTTATTTTTTACAAGGGTCTTTACTTAACTCAATTGGGCTTAATTTACCTGCAAAAATACTAATTAACAACCCAAAGACACTTAAATAACATAAAATAATATAATATAAATATATATAATTTGGTGCTAACACACACCCCAAGAGTTGTTGGTCTAGTGACATCCTAGCTAGATCGTGGGGTTTGACATGCCCAAAGGGTAGTGAGTTTGATTCTTAAGAGTCACAACTCTTGAAAAGGGTGGTGAAGATCAAATTTGAAATTGAATTAGTCGAGCCCGTTAGGACTGCAGACATTGATGGGTAGCTACATGGAAAAAGAAAAAAAAAGAGTCAGATGACATTGTATTATGGCATTTTCATGAATAATATTAGAGCTAGGGTGTAAATGAGTCAGATCAAGTCAGACTTTAGTCTAAATAAGCTAGTCCTATATAAAATATTTCAAGCTTAGTTTGACTTGTGAGCATGATAAAAACCAAATTATAAGTTTGGCCTCACTTATTTTAAGAAATACAAGGCTTGACTTGGCCTATTAAGCCAACTAAGATCCAAAAAATACATATTGCATTATGTAGAATATAGGTTAAGATTATTTTTTTATTTTGTATGTTTAAGTTGATGAAAAGTCAAAATAATATAATAGTTGAAACCACACCACAATTTAAGATGTTATTTTAATAAAAAGAATTATTAAGATTTTATTTTATTAAAAAATAACAAAATATTATTTTATTAAAAATAATGAATTATTATTTATTAAAAATACAAGTGGGGGCATAGAGGCTCAAATCATCCTGTCTGAATCCTGTTCCTGAAAAACACAATCATGTGGAAAGAATTTAGCAAAACAATGCAACTCAGAAGTCAACTTGCTAATGGAAATGAGATTGCAAGCTAGAGAAGGAACATGAAGAACTAATGTTAAATTAATATGCTCAGAAAGTTTAATTGTTCCATATCTTGCAATCTGGGAGAAGCTGCTATGGGTAATCTTGACCCGAGAGGGATCAGAGTATGGAGTGTAAGATCAAAACAAGGTCAGATTACCTATCATACGGTCAGAGACTCCAGAATCAAGGATCCAATGATTTTGACTATCCACATGGAAAGTTGTACCTTGTTGGGCTACATTACTAGTGGCCTTAGGAGGTTGAGTTAGAAGTCTTTGAAGTTGTTCAAACTGAGTCTTGCTAAGAAAGACACCATCAGAGTCAGAGAATGCGCGAGACTCATCAACCTTGTCATCAGTAGAGACCTGATATGAACAACCATTATCTATCCTTTTGGCTTTCAATTTACAGGTTTCCCGTGGATTTCCCAACATTTCTCATGGGTATGACCAATTATATTGCAGTGGGTGCACCATGGATGACCATACCATTTTGATTCTCCAGAGGAATGGTCAATGGTACGTTTGGCGGTCAATGCAGACATATCATCAGACTTATCAATTTACTCTTTTTCTCCCAGCATAACTCTCTGTCTACTAGTTTCTCTACAAACTTCAGCAAAGGCATTAGCAAGTGAAGGTAACGATCGTTGCCCCAATATTCAACCATGAACCTCATCAAGATCTCAGTTGAGGCCGGCAAGTAAATCATAAAGTCGTTCCTTCTCCAAGTGTTTTTTAAACTGGGTATTAGCTTCCAATACTTTAAGATCAAACGCATAATAAAGATCCAGTTCCTGCCATAAATTTGTTAGTGCAATAAAATATTCGGTAATAGTCATACCCCTTTGACGAAAATCTCTCAACCTACTTCTCAATTCAAAGACTTGAGAGGTATTCTCCAGATCTGAATAATTTTGTTGGACAACATGCCAAATCTCCTTGGCAGTATTGAAGAACAAATAGGTTTGGTCAATCTGTGGTTTCATGGAATTAGTCAGTCATGCCATTACCAAGGAATTATTAATCTCCCAATTTTCAAAATCAGGAGAGTCCTCAGTAGGTTTCTTAATTTTTCCCTCGAGATAACTCATCTTACCTTTTGCCCGGATCACCAACTTAACAGAATGAAACCATTACAGAAAATTCTTACCGTTCAACCGGTGACTAATAATCTGCATACTTAAGTTGTCTCCAGAGGACTGAGTATTGGGAACAGATGAAGAAGCAGAAGAACGCTCTGAGGAAGACATGAATGAAGAGAGAGGATTTAACCGTGGATAAAAAATCAAGTTTTTGTTTTTTCAGATCTGACCTCTGGAACATGAAGGGGAGACGCCGGCGAGTTGTTTTGTGCAAGTCGCGAAGGAAAAAGTTGCTAGGAGGGTGGCACGTGGAGCTCACTCGCTGGAGGTTGGTCGTGCGTGTGGCGGAGCGTGGAGGTGCGTGTGGCGGCTAACGGTGATGGGTCCGGTGGCGTTCAACTCGTCGGAGCCTTCTGAGTCGAATGGTCACTAGGTTTGGACAGAAGTGGGAAGGTGTTTCAGCCTTGAAGATGGCTGATCTAAGGTAGGAACGAGCCCGCTCTTGATACCATAATGAAATATAAAAGGAATTTATTTTTTTGTATATTGATTTATGAACAAATTACATAAAGAATATTTATACAAGAAAGAATAGTTAAGAATGACTCAGCAATGATTAATCAATCCTATCAATGAGTCATCAATCCTATCTACTAATTAATAGGAAATAAAAATAGAAATATCTAAATCCTGATTTCCTACAGTTTTCTTATGGCATTTGGCTAGATAATGGTATAATGTATGCCCCAGATCCAGAACTTAGAAAAGTGGCCTTTTCTATGTTAAAAGGAGTGAGTGTCTAATACTAGACAATGCCTTTTAAAGTTGAAAGTTGTTAATAGTTTATATGTAATATGAAAGGTCAATTTTCTGAAAATGAGATATATGATGTTTGTTAAACCTCTTAGGATCTATTTGGTGTGAGGTATAAGACCTAATAGTATAAGCTTATATTATATTAATGTATTTTCAGTTGTTTAGTGTGACCATTGTATAGGATAACCTTATACATCATGATCCCTTAATACATCAAAATGATGTATAATTTTATCAGGTCTAGGGGGAGGGATTCTGTATTAGATTTATTCCAAACACATTTCTCTCTTCCCCTTCTAACCCTCTTTCTTCTTCACTTTTGTGCTTGTGTGCCCAGTGACTTCGACGCTTGCCGCCTTAGCTCTCTCTGGTCGTCGTCTCTGTCTCTGTCGTCGTCGCCATCTATTCAAGTTCCAGTGAGTTTTTATTTCTTTAAATGACGTGCATCCTTTCTCTTTTCCGATTGCGTTATCAAAAATAAAAATAGAGAAAAAATGTTGGCTGATATCTTGATATTATTTTTATATTCATTTTCAGTTACCAATAATTCTCTGGTCTAGTTTTGTTTAATAAATTGCTTTACCTTAAACTGAAGCCATCGAAGAATATAGAACTAAGAAAGCTCAAGACTTTTTCTCCGGTTTTGTTTGTTCTTTGACTTTCATTGGTCCACCCTTTTTATTTTTTATTTTTATATTTTCAAATTAATGCTTTTAGTGGGCTCCCAACAACCAAGAGCAGAGGTTTTAATTGAAGCTATGTATCAAGCTCAAATTTTGAAACAGTATAGGGGTTTAATAGCTGAATTAAGACCAACCTCATTGTCATCTCCTTTTCACAATTGTTCTTTCAATTGAAGTTATCTCTTTATTGGGCAATAAGTTCTATATAGTATTGTACTCCTTATTCAATGAAAAGAATTCATTTTCCATGTAGTTTCTTTTATCACATTTTTTCTATCTAGTATTGTACTATAATCTGTATTGTATTTAATGGTCAAAAGTGGGTTAATATAATGCAAGCCTAACCTAAACTCTTTACTTATCCCGTCCTTTATACTAAAGATATTCATAATGATCCATATTCATTTGACACAAGGCCATACGTAAGAAAAGCTTGACTTTCCAAAAATGAGAATATTTTAAATCTTAATAGTCTTCCACAAAAGATAATATGACTTAGGTTTTTCCTTCAGCACCAAGCTTACCATCAAATACTATATTTATATTATTGTGTGTATGTACACCTAAGTAAATTACCATATTGTTATTGTGTTGGGACAACTTAAGTAAATTACTTTTTCACAAATTTATTTTTTGAGTGATACAACCCTTTTTCTAATGAATGATTAACAAATACTTGGATGTTTGAAGACATTAAATTGTAACATAATCAATCTGTCCGACAAGTTTACCCATTAAATTCAGTGTCATCAACTTATATCGGTAAATAAGTTATCGAGTTTAGCATAGTTTGTTTAATCAACACCGTAGGGAATATAAAAATCTTTTCTATCAAATTATAAAAATATTGTTTGATAGATTTTTATAAAAATTTATATCATATGATATATTTGGAAGAATTATATAATTTTTTTATTAAAGGATGTTTTTGTCAAAAATATTTATTTTTATCGTATATAGTATTATACAGTGCATTACGAAACACTGGATAGTATTATTTTATACAATACATTATCTTATATAATGTCATACCAAACGCTGGAAATATTAAAACTTAATTAGGCCTTATATAATCAGGTTTTATACATCGTTATATTAATTCAGGTCTTAATTGTGAAAAGAAGACCTGATTAAATTCTAATATTATTCAACATTTCGTATGGTATTATATAAGATAATATCCTTCAATTTTTAAAAATTAATATATTAAAAAAATTATTTTAATATATTAATATTGAAATGATATATTAGTTCTTGGAAATAATTAAGGTAATTAGTAAGTTAATTATGATAATTAGGAAATAATTCCATAATTGACCCTAATAATTATTAATGGGCTTAGATAATTATATTGAGTGAGTAAAAATGCTGAAAGTCGCTTTTCGGAAGAAAAGCGCAGATACCGGTTCTGCTACTCGGTATAAATGCGTACCGGAAAAGTATCCCGGAAAATTATAACGAATGCATGATAATTACTAGAATATTATGTAGGACTTGTAAAACAAGTTTCAAGTCAAAATGACGTAATCTGATGCCAGAACTGATACTGGCTATGGAAAAGCGCGTACCGGAAAGGTGCTCCGAAAAATAAAATAAAAATATGAAAAATCTTAGAAAAATGCGTAGGTCTAGATTCCAAAGTTTGGGATCAATATCTTTTACTTTGCTATTAAGGCTAATACTGCGCGGTTAGTGGCTTGGGCCTATAAATAGACCCATTAGTGGGCACAAAACCCTAGGCCATACATTTCCTACGTGAATAGTGGCTGCTGCTGCCACCCTTCTTCTTCTTCTTCTTCTTCTTCTTCCTTCTTCATTCTTTAGCCAAGTTATCACCTTTCATGCTTGTTTAAACACTTGTGAAGGTGAGAGTAAACCTTGGGGCTGCATTGTGGCCATCATTCTGAGTTGAGGAGTAGTTAGTGAGCATGAGTTTGAAGCTTTAGTAATGGCTACTTTGTGGTAGTCATTGTGAGCTTCAAAGTGCCTTCTTGTGGTGCAAGAACCCATCTTGAAGTGCCATTTTCGTGCTCCTACTTAGGCTGAGTTTGAGGAACCTTGGGAGAGCTCCAAGAGCACAACTTGCCTCTGTTTTGAACTTTGGTAAGTCACCTCACTATGATCATGAGTTTATGATGCTTAAAGTTGATGTCTTGGCCATGTTTAATGAGTAAACAAGAGGGTATAAGGTATATGAACCTAAAATGAACTAAAGATGCATGCTTTAACGTGTACATGTATTAAAAGTTGGACCTTTGGGATGGATATTCACGAAATGCAGAAACTGCATTCTGTCGTGAGATATCCGGATATTTGTCGAACAGATATCCGGATATCAGTATCCGGATATGATATCCGGATATTGATATCCGGATATGGGATCTGGGTATCCGGATATGACATATCCGGATATGTCCAGTGTGATATCCGGATATGGCATATCCGGATATACCCCTTCTGATATCCGGATATCCTGGGTTCTGCGCAGACAGTAGCTTTACTGTATGAACAGTAAGCTATTGGGTGTGTGTGGACCCTAGTTTAAGGAAGTTGAACTTCTGTAATAAATGGACTAAGTCAGAATCATATGATTAAGGGCTTATGGCTTTGTTGGAAGCCTTAAGACGTAAAACGTAAAGGAAAGGCGTAGTCTTTAAGTTGTATGCTTGTGATGCATTTATATTGACTTGTTAATGGTCCATATCAGATTGTGATACTGCTGTTTGTGGGCTAGTGAGTGGTTTGACTTTTGGCTTGGATAGCTAGCTTGCAAGGTAAGCTTTCGTGTCCTCGGTTTAGCCATTTTGATGTTCCACCATGTCCCATGGGGATGGGTTTATGCATGCTGTGTTACATGCTTTGATTAATTTGGAAATGCTGTTGAGCTGTTTATATGTAATGAGCTTTTATGATATGCATGTGTTGTCCACCTAGACGGCAATCCTGAGTATGTAGTATATACAAGATGGAGAAGCATGTGGGTGAGGTGCAGGTAGTATCCATGTACTCATGTAGGCATAGACGTATTCCTACATTTCTCTGGCCAGTAGATTTGAAAGCACACATGACATGATTAATTGCTGCATCGCATGATTTTAGAACTTATACTGTAATACTGTTTTAGAACTTATATTACACATGTAAGTGAGCTTGGGGTGGAGACTCCTTGAGGACCCCTTGTCTTACTGAGATTTCTTGTTAGAGATCTCACCCCACGTTTGGGGACGCTTATTTCAGGGTCAGGTAATGTTGAGGGCTCAGGTGGCAGGAGGCCAGAGTTGAGCTGATATTCTGATATGCTGTCTTGCTGGATTTGCTGTTATGTTTTCCGCTTTTATTATGCTGATTATGTTGAGACTATTTGTTGGGCATTGCTGCCTTATTTGGTGAGCATGGGGTTTGTCCATGCCACATGATTGTGTTATTGTCCTTTTATTTTAATGTTGTAATTAATGTATCAGGATTTTGACCCAGGCTGCATGTGTAGTCCTGCGGTTCTAGATACACACATTATATTTATGTACGAGGTATTCAGTTAGTTGTCTTGCAATTTACATACGGGCAGTATTTTTATGAAAATGATTAAGTAAACAAGTTGGTTAAGTTAATGACGTCATAATTGAATTAAAGAAAAAAGTTATTCCGCATTTTAATTAAGCGTGGCTTAATACGATAGTGTGTTAACAATCCGGGTTAACACGGGCTGTTACATTTTATGGTATCAGAGCACTTTCTAGGGAAAAGCCTGTATGTATTGCAATAACTTAGGATGAGTCGTTGCGTGTCTACTTTGTGTTCTCTCTGACTGGTGTGTGTTATGATAATGCATGTGTGACCACATGGCGTGGGCCTGATCAACTCATTCTTTGTGTAACTTGTGCAGAGTCATGGTACCACCAAGGAGGAACACGAGTACGAGCGAGGATCAATCGGATCCTGTCCTGGCTGCATTAGCTGAGATGAAGGCGGCCCGACTAGCCGACCAGGAAGCCACGAGGCTGGCAAACCGGGCAATGCTGGACGCTATACGAGATGCGAACCGGCAAACCACGGCAGAGGTTCTGGAGGAGAACCGAATGGCCAACATGACGATGATGAGGGTCATGTTGGAGGAGTTGAGGGCTGGTCCTGCTGCGGGCCAAGGTCCTCCACCACCTCCACCGCCGCCACCGCCTCCACCTCCGCCTAGTCAACAGGAGGACACCCAGAGCCAGATGGGTGAGGGTAGTCATTTGACGGGGGCTATGCAGACTATCCCCGTACTTGCTGAGGATCGTGACGAGATCGATCGCCGGCTGAATGCTTTCCGCAAGCATAAGCCACCTACCTTCGACGGATCGTATGATCCCATTGCTGCTGCCAGATGGCTACAGGCGCTGGACAAGATTTTCCGGATCATGCAGTGCACCGATCCGCAGAAGCTGCTGTTCGCCACTTATATGCTGGAGGGCGAGGCCCATGAGTGGTGGACCAACCTATCTCAGGTCTACGAGATGCAGGGTCACGTGATGACGTGGCCATTCTTCGAGGAGAGCTTCCTGGGTCAGTACTTCCCTTATGACTCACAGGAGAGGAAGCAGGGGGAATTTGACCGGTTGGTACAGGGCTCGTTGTCTGTTGACGAGTACCTGGCCAAGTTTAATGAGCTGGTCAAGTTCTCTCATTTCCGCATGGCGAGACCGACTCCCGTTTTTCTGGCGGCCAAGTTCCGGAGGGGACTTAATGAGGATATTGCTGGACATCTCGCTGGTTCTGCTTCGAGAGACTTCAGAGCGTTGGTGCAGCAGTGCCGCGACATCGAGGACTACTGCCGGGCGAGTCAGGCCAAGAGGGCCAAGATTGAGGTGCCGCAGAGCGCTGGTAGTTCTACTCCCTGGAAGAACAAGAATTTTGCCAACAAGGGCAAGGGCAAACCACCGTTGGCGGCTAAGCAAGCGCCAAACCAGTTCAGAAAGACTGCCGCTCCGGGGAACACAGCTAGACCTCCTGCTCCCAGATGTTCTGGATGCGGGAAGTCACATTTTGGGCCGTGCTCTACCGGTCAGCTGATTTGCTTCCAGTGTGGCAAGGAGGGCCACTACTCCAGAGATTGCCCGACGGCGAGAGTTGCTGCAGTGCAGGCTGTGCCATTGCAGATGGTTCCTACTGGGGCACCAGCCGTGCCACCTACTACCGGACGAGTCTACACACTTGATCGTCAACAGTCGGACAGAGCTCCGAACCTGGTCAGAGGTACTGTTACCATTGGTGGATCAACTGTTGATGTTTTGTTTGATTCCGGGGCAACGCACTCTTTTGTTGCTACCCCTATTGCTGTGGGGCTTGAGTTGCCCAGTGATGTGCTTTCTCCACCGATGCGGGTTACCACCGCCACCGGAGAAAAATGTTTGACCTCCACTGTTCATCGCGATGTAGCGTTTCAGTGGGATGGCCGTGATTTCTCGGTAGATCTGATAGGACTACCGATGGCCAACCTTCAGATTATTTTGGGCATGGATTGGTTGTCCAGGAACTGCGCAATGATTGATTGCTGTGCCAAGAAAGTGGTGATGCCTCCGGGTGGGTCCACAGCCAGTTCCTCACCGTTCATTTCAGTCCTGCAGGCGAGGAGGGCCTTGAGAGCAGGGGCATTTGGCTATGTCATGTTGGGAGGTTTGGTGAGTGGGACACAGGAGGATCTCACTGGCATCCTGTGGTGAAGGAATTCCTCGAGGTGTTTCCCGAGGAGATTCCTGAGTTTCCACCACAGAGGGAGATAGAGTTCTCCATAGATTTATTTCCTGGTGTGGGGCCTATCTCATTGGCTCCATACCGGATGTCGCCACCAGAGTTGGCGGAGCTGAAGAAGCATATCGAGGAGCTTTCAGCAAAAGATTTTATTCGGCCGAGTGTGTCTCCCTGGGGAGCACCGGTCATATTTGTGAAAAAGAAAGATGGGACCATGCGGTTGTGCACTGACTACAGACAGTTGAACAAGGTGACAATCAAGAACAAGTACCCTCTTCCACGCATTGACGATTTGCTGGATCAGCTCAGGGGTGCTTGTGTGTATTCCAAGATTGATCTCCGGTCCGGTTATCATCAGATACGGGTAAAGCCGGAGGACGTCCCAAAGACAGCTTTCCGCTCGAGGTACGGGCACTACGAGTACTTGGTGATCCCGTTTGGACTCACCAATGCACCCGCAGTGTTCATGGACTACATGAACAGGATTTTCCAGCCGTACCTAGATCAGTTTGTGATCGTCTTCATTGATGACATCTTGATCTACTCCAAGACAGAGGAGGAGCATACCGAGCACTTGAAGATTGTGTTGCAAGTGCTAAAAGAGAAAAAGCTTTATGCTAAGCCGTCGAAATGTGAGTTTTGGCTCAAGGCGGTGAAATTTCTGGGTCATGTGATTTCTGCTAATGGAGTTGCAGTTGATCCTAACAAGATTGAGGCCGTGATGGACTGGGAGAGGCCCAAGACGGTTACAGAAGTGAGAAGCTTCTTGGGTTTGGCAGGCTACTATCGGAGGTTCATCGAGGGATTCTCCAAGATGGTGCTACCGATGACTCGCCTTACCCGAAAGGAGACTCCATTCGTGTGGACACATGAGTGTGAGGAGTGTTTCCAGGAGTTGAAGGAGAGACTGACTACTGCTCCTGTGTTAGTCCTTCCTGATCCTGCGGAGCAATTCGAATTATACTACGATGCCTCTGGTAAAGGACTGGGCTGTGTGCTGATGCAGAAAGGTAAAGCGGTTGCTTACGCTTCAAGACAGTTGAAACCTCACGAGGAGAACTACCCGACTCACGACTTGGAGTTGGCAGCCATTGTTTTTGCTTTCAAGATTTGGAGGCATTACCTGTTTGGCATGAAGTTTGCTGTATTCAGTGATCACAAGAGCCTGAAGTATCTGTTTGACCAGAAGGAGTTGAACATGAGACAGCGTAGATGGATGGAGTTCTTGAAGGACTACGACTTTGAGTTGAGGTATCACCCTGGCAAGGCCAATGTGGTAGCCGATGCTTTGAGTCGGAAATCCGTGAGCTTATCCAGCTTAATGATGAACGACTACGAGGTGATCGAGAAGTTCAGAGACTTGAGAGTGAACTCCTTGTTTGGGGGTGCACTGCTTGAGATGGAAACCGCGGAAGTAATTAATGAGCTGATGGAAAAGATCAAAGAGGCGCAAGTGCAAAGAGAGTGCCTCGATTATGTGAAGAACCAGGACGGTGTGTCTTGGAACGATGACGGATTGCTGCTGTTTCAGAAGAGGATTGTTATTCCTCGAGGGCCTTTGACCGAAGAGGTTATGGCAGAGGCTCATAAAGGCCGGTTCACTATCCACCCTGGTGCTACAAAAATGTATCAGGACTTAAAGGGAAATTTTTGGTGGCCGGGCATGAAGAAGGACATAGCGGTCTACGTGTCCAAATGTCTTATTTGCCAGAAAGTAAAAATCGAGCACCAGAAACCGTCTGGTAAACTTCAACCTCTGGAGATTCCACAGTGGAAGTGGGAAAGTATTTCCATGGACTTCGTGGTGGGATTGCCTAAAACTCAGGCTGGCTGTGACTCTATCTGGGTCATTGTGGACAGATTGACCAAGTCTGCCCATTTTCTTCCAGTGAAGGTGAGCTTCACTACAGAGCAGTTGGCCAAGCTTTATGTCCGTGAGATTGTGAGGCTTCACGGGGTGCCCGAGAGTATCATCAGTGATAGGGACCCGAAGTTCACATCTCGGTTCTGGGAGGCGCTGCAGGAGGCTTTTGGTACGCAGTTGAGATTGAGTACCGCCTATCACCCTCAGACTGACGGACAGACTGAGCGGACCATCCAGACATTGGAGGACATGTTGAGAGCTTGCACGTTGGAGCAGGGTTCTGCATGGGATAGGTACCTTCCGTTGGTTGAATTCTCGTACAACAACAGTTTTCACGCTAGTCTGGGCATGGCGCCCTACGAGGCGCTGTATGGTAGGAGGTGTCGGACTCCTACCTGCTGGTCTGAGGTTGGAGATAAAGAGCTTTTCGGCTTGGACTTTGTCCAAGATACTACCCTACAGATCTAGATGATCAGGGAAAAGCTGAAGCAGGCGCAGAATCGTCAGAAAAGCTACTACGATGTCAAGCATCGACCACTGGAGTTCAGTGAGGGTGAGCACGTGTTTGTGAAACTTTCACCTGTCACCGGTGTTGGACGGGCACTCGGCGTGAGGAAGTTGAGCCCGCGATTCATAGGGCCCTACCAGATCCTTGGTAGAGTAGGACCAGTTGCCTATCGACTCGCCTTACCTCCGAACCTAGCCAACATCCACGACGTGTTTCACGTGTCTCAGCTTCGGAAGTACATAGCAGATCCTTCGCACGTGGTGCAGCCGGATGCCGTGGAGGTTCGGGAGAACCTAAAGACTCCCGTCGGACCACTCAAGATTCTCGATCGTGGCGAGAAGCAGTTGAGGAGCAAGATCATTCCGATGGTCAAAGTGCAATGGTCAGGAAGAACTCCTGAGGAGTGTACATGGGAGCGAGAGGATGAGCTTCTCCGACAGTATCCCGACTTTCGAGACAGGTATGTTTCTGATTTTGAGGACAAAATCCTTAAAAAGGTGGGGTGAATGTAAGAACCCGCACCGTTAATTAAGGTAATTAGTAAGTTAATTATGATAATTAGGAAATAATTCCATAATTGACCCTAATAATTATTAATGGGCTTAGATAATTATATTGAGTGAGTAAAAATGCTGAAAGTCGCTTTTCCGAAGAAAAGCGCAGATACCGGTTCTGCTACTCGGTATAAATGCGTACCGGAAAAGTATCCCGGAAAATTATAACGAATGCATGATAATTACTAGAATATTATGTAGGACTTGTAAAACAAGTTTCAAGTCAAAATGACGTAATCTGATGCCAGAACTGATACTGGCTATGGAAAAGCGCGTACCGGAAAGGTGCTCCGAAAAATAAAATAAAAATATGACAAATCTTAGAAAAATGCGTAGGTCTAGATTCCAAAGTTTGGGATCAATATCTTTTACTTTGCTATTAAGGCTAATACTGCGCGGTTAGTGGCTTGGGCCTATAAATAGACCCATTAGTGGGCACAAAACCCTAGGCCATACATTTCCTACGTGAATAGTGGCTGCTGCTGCCACCCTTCTTCTTCTTCTTCTTCTTCTTCTTCTTCTTCTTCTTCTTCTTCTTCTTTCTTCATTCTTTAGCCAAGTTATCACCTTTCATGCTTGTTTAAACACTTTTGAAGGTGAGAGTAAACCTTGGGGCTGCATTGTGGCCATCATTCTGAGTTGAGGAGTAGTTAGTGAGCATGAGTTTGAAGCTTTAGTAATGGCTACTTTGTGGTAGTCATTGTGAGCTTCAAAGTGCCTTCTTGTGGTGCAAGAACCCATCTTGAAGTGCCATTTTCGTGCTCCTACTTAGGCTGAGTTTGAGGAACCTTGGGAGAGCTCCAAGAGCACAACTTGCCTCTGTTTTGAACTTTGGTAAGTCACCTCACTATGATCATGAGTTTATGATGCTTAAAGTTGATGTCTTGGCCATGTTTAATGAGTAAACAAGAGGGTATAAGGTATATGAACCTAAAATGAACTAAAGATGCATGCTTTAACGTGTACATGTATTAAAAGTTGGACCTTTGGGATGGATATTCACGAAATGCAGAAACTGCATTCTGTCGTGAGATATCCGGATATTTGTCGAACAGATATCCGGATATCAGTATCCGGATATGATATCCGGATATTGATATCCGGATATGGGATCTGGGTATCCGGATATGACATATCCGGATATGTCCAGTGTGATATCCGGATATGGCATATCCGGATATACCCCTTCTGATATCCGGATATCCTGGGTTCTGCGCAGACAGTAGCTTTACTGTATGAACAGTAAGCTATTGGGTGTGTGTGGACCCTAGTTTAAGGAAGTTGAACTTCTGTAATAAATGGACTAAGTCAGAATCACATGATTAAGGGCTTATGGCTTTGTTGGAAGCCTTAAGACGTAAAACGTAAAGGAAAGGCGTAGTCTTTAAGTTGTATGCTTGTGATGCATTTATATTGACTTGTTAATGGTCCATATCAGATTGTGATACTGCTGTTTGTGGACTAGTGAGTGGTTGGACTCTTGGCTTGGATAGCTAGCTTGCAAGGTAAGCTTTCGTATCCTCGGTTTAGCCATTTTGATGTTCCACCATGTCCCATGGGGATGGGTTTATGCATGCTGTGTTACATGCTTTGATTAATTTGGAAATGCTGTTGAGCTGTTTATATGTAATGAGCTTTTATGATATGCATGTGTTGTCCACCTAGACGGCAATCCTGAGTATGTAGTACATACAAGATGGAGAAGCATGTGGGTGAGGTGCAGGTAGTATCCATGTACTCATGTAGGCATAGACGTATTCCTACATTTCTCTGGCCAGTAGATTTGAAAGCACACATGACATGATTAATTGTTGCATCGCATGATTTTAGAACTTATACTGTAATACTGTTTTAGAACTTATATTACACATGTAAGTGAGCTTGGGGTGGAGACTCCTTGAGGACCCCTTGTCTTACTGAGATTTCTTGTTAGAGATCTCACCCCACGTTTGGGGACGCTTATTTCAGGGTCAGGTAATGTTGAGGGCTCAGGTGGCAGGAGGCCAGAGTTGAGCTGATATTCTGATATGCTGTCTTGCTGGATTTGCTGTTATGTTTTCCGCTTTTATTATGCTGATTATGTTGAGACTATTTGTTGGGCATTGCTGCCTTATTTGGTGAGCATGGGGTTTGTCCATGCCACATGATTGTGTTATTGTCCTTTTATTTTAATGTTGTAATTAATGTATCAGGATTTTGACCCAGGCTGCATGTGTAGTCCTGCGGTTCTAGATACGCACATTATATTTATGTACGAGGTATTCAGTTAGTTGTCTTGCAATTTACATACAGGCAGTATTTTTATGAAAATGATTAAGTAAACAAGTTGGTTAAGTTAATGACGTCATAATTGAATTAAAGAAAAAAGTTATTCCGCATTTTAATTAAGCGTGGCTTAATATGATAGTGTGTTAACAATCCGGGTTAACACGGGCTGTTACAATAAGCTTGTACTATCAATCCTTATACAACACACCAAACATGCCTAACGATAGTTTTGCATCTTTGTGTACATAGCCATCTTAATCGATCTTGTCAGACAAGAAATGCACCAGAAATCTGCAGTAACACATCAATAGTAAAGAATGTCGCACACATAGATAACAAAGCATATCCAGATATCCTTGAGTTGGTTCCAAGGCCTCCACATGGGGGACTTCCCTTCCTGAGCAGAGTGATGCGGTATTCTTGCTGTTTCATTTGTTCTTTGATATTTATATAATCTTGGTATCTTGAAGTGCACATCTATTTGAAGAAGCATTCAGCGTTTTTTTTTTTCTTTCTTTCTTTCATTCTTTTTGGGCTATGCATTGATTTGCAAAGGTTTTAAGTTATATAGCATGATGTATTATAACCTACAGGCTTTGTCAGCCCTCAACCTATACAGATTTGTATATGTACATCAATGAATTATCAACTAAAGCATTAAAAAAATGGGGAAAATTACATAGTTCTTGACAATATATATATATATATATATATATATATATATATATGAGATAGGATTTATTGACACCAATGTCAAACTTTGAAATTTGACAACAAATTCTAACCGTTGATTTCCGCCAATCAACAGTTATCATTTATTGACAATTAATGATTAATTAATAAGTGTAATTACCAATAAATGATAAGCGTTGATTGACGGAAATCAACGGTTAGGATTTGTGTTGTCAGATTAGCAAGTGCACTAGTCATACAAGTAATAAAAATGATAAGTAAAGATCGTTCCCATGAGGAATTGTGTCAAGCACTGACTATCCAAATGTTATTGATTTGAATCAACCAAAGAGTTCTGAATTGCATGGATTTCTTGTCACTAGAAATGTAGATTGCATAAAATGAAATAATTTCAAAACACAAAGATATGAATTTAAATTAAAAAGTAGTCAGATATCAATTTCCCTCAAGTATGAACTTATGAATGAATCAATTTCCATCATGAATTCTCTATTATGTGATGTTAAACAACCTTTTACTTATCATCAAAATGTAATGTCTTACTACCTTGATAGACACATTAATCAGAAACCCCAATGTCTTGGTGATTCCTTTCATAATACATGCATTAATCACTAAGGTCTTAAGATTACACTAGTATCATAGCATCAATGTCTTGACTACTAAAATACTAATGATGAAGTTGTCAACTATAGAACAATGTAAACATGTCTGTTCTACACTATTCCATTAACAAGAAGAATTGATCAAGACAACTTCATACAAATCATATAATAGAGAAACATAACATCACATTAATCATTCATAAATACACACTTGAGTTCCATTGAATTAGACTACAAAGGACTCTACTCAGACATAATTGAAATGAATACAAGCGAAGAAGAAAGAACAAACTCCATTGTCATGGTAGTAGATCTTCAATCTCCAATTGTAATTACAAATGAAACACTACTCCTAAGAATTTGGAAAATAAAAATAAAGAATTCAGATCAAAAGATCTGATGTAGGAGAGGGAGAGATATGGTGGAGAGATGGAAGAGATGGGAGAGATGTATAAAATGTGAAGGCCTTTGCCTTTTATTGTATTACAATTTCTGCTGAAAAATAATATGGGCGCTAAAACGGTCTGAATGGGCGTTTTAGCGTCCAGGCTTGATGCGTGACCAACTGCTTTTAACTGCTTTGGGCACTAAAACAGTCTTGATGGGCGTTTTAGCGTCCATGGCTGGCAACTTCCCAACTGCTTTTAACTGACTCCAACGCTAAAACGCTCAGTGTGGGTGTTTTAGCGCTGAGGTCCAGAGACTTCCACTCTTGATTTGCAGCAGCGCGCTAAAACGTTCTGTATGGACATTTTAGCGCTCAGCACCAGCAACTTTCTCCTTCAATCTTCAACATCGCGCTAAAACGGTCTGTGTTGCCATTTTAGCGCTCAACACTTAGGCAATCTCACTTTCTCCAAAATCTTCTTCCTTTTTTTGATGCTTTTTGGGCTTCCTTTCCCTGCAAGAAAGTGTAAATTTTCACAAAGCTTTCAGAACTTGCACTTGAGGGATTTCTAAGATATTAACCTCCTTTTCATCCAATTACTCACACAAATTTATCCTAATTTATGCTGAAAAACCTGATGAACGAGGGGTTTATCACAATTCCCAGATTTGGACATTGTTGTCCTCAGTAATGAACTTACAACAAAGAATGATTCAAGATTCTTACAGATAAATCTCATGAGGATAGACTTAATTCAATAAAAGATCACATTGATACAACTTACAACCATGCAATCTCTTATTTCTTATGACTTGCCCAACATCATATGTGCTTTTTCAACAGATTAGTACATATGACATACATAGACTTTCCAAACGACAACACTTCCTCACTAGGGTCTTCTCAAAAATTGTGAGAATTTAACTCTCTTGCACACTAGTGTTTAGGGATCAACTTGTCACTCATTCTTCACTGCGCTCAAACTACCATAGGCTTGCCCATCTTCTCATTATTCATGGTACACATGATCTATAAGGCAGATCAAAAAGGTCTTAATATGGTTGGCAATGAGATTTGGTGTATGGCTTGACTAGAGATAAGGATTTCTGTGGCAGGAAAAGTTCAAATCAAATGAATCAGATTCAGATAAAAGGGAATCACAATATTTATCAATTTCTTCCTAATTCCCCAATCTTTCTTCCTTTTCATTCATTGTCTCTTTTTTTTTTCTTTGAACCTTCTTCCTCCTTTTCTTCCTGAAACTTCGTGTCTTTAACAAAAAATTTCTTTCTTTCTTTTCTTTTTCTTTCAGACACTTTGTGTCTTTTAGCACTTTCCTCTATCTCTTCCAAACACTTTGTGTTCCACAACCTTTTCTTCTTTTTCTTTTTATTTCCTTTCTTTCTTCCTCATGTTTCAAACACCTTGTACATTCACTTATTGCAAAGATACCTTACTTCCCACAAAACACTCCATCCCTTATCACTTATATGAACTTTTCAGTCTAAAGGAATAGATGAGAGGGTACATTAACAACAGACTAGGCTCAAAGGTTCATGCAACAGGAACTTAAGGGTTGACCATTTGACTTTCTGGTTCAAGAAGGGAATTCCTCTACCCTGTACATCATCAGCCATTTCAAACAAGAAACAAGGCAAGTTCTAGAGTTACTCATGCAGTGAAATGCTCTCTGAACAAAAATTTCTATATAGGCTCAATTTCCTCGCAGTTCAGAGTGCATGCTTGACTTCCTCTCTATGCATCACAACTAATCTCTCTACTCTTACACATTGAATGAGTCATGCAATCATTTCATTCCTCTACATGCACGGTATAAGATTGTATCCTTAATTTGATCAATCATCTAAAATTCTGATCAGTCAAATCCTCATGAAATTTCATAAAAGAAAAATTAAAATCCAAATCCTAAACTACACTAAGAATTTATTCACACTAAGAAAACTAAAGACAAGAGATTGAGATGTTTCCCTGTTTTGGCTCATCCACTCGTGTGACCTCTCCATGAAGTTCAAATGCCATTCAATCACACCCCAATTCCCAGATTTAAACGTTGTTGTCCCTAGCAACTAATTTAAATCTAAAACAGCAGTGGATCACTGAAACACATTCACATGCAACCAATACCATCAGTACTATCGCAATGTGTATCAACAAAATAGTGAAATCTCAATGTACTTAACCAAATTACAAAACAATTGTATCAACAGAATAAATAAAACAACTGTAAAAATAAAATAAAATAACAACAGAAAGCTGTAAAATCATGAGTCCATGTAGGATACTGTGTCCTCATCATCCGAATCAAAGGGGTCTCCTGGATCAGAATGTGGAAGTGGTGTATAATCAGCATGTGCTGCACTTGCACTAGTCCCTGCTCCTGCACTGGTTCCAGTTGATGGTCCTGCAACATCCTGACTGGCAGCAACAGTCTCTCGCTCCATGGCCTGAACAGCATGATCAGAAATATCATCATCAGAAGTCTCACTGTCATCATCAAGACAGGCGCCGACAGCTGCCTCAAATGCATCCTTTTCCTCTGAATGAGGGTAAACAGCAGGCTGAAATGCATATGTCTCTACTCCTTAGGCCTCACATATGTCAGTCAGCATCTTAATCACATGAGTCTGAAATGACTGCTGATCTGCATAAATTTGAGACGACGACGTAAGTGCCCCATACGAATATCTCCATTAATCAACCACTGTTCCCCTGATTTGATTCTCTTTTCAAGCTCTGCATCTGTTTTATCCCTAAGCTTCCTGCCAGGTGTCAACCCTATAGGTCCATCCCCTCCAATCCTTAATTGATCTCGTATCAGCTTGGCATCAATTTTGGGATGCAACTTAACTTACACTCTATTATCAGTAACATCCACACCATCTTTCTGACACAGAAGCTGGATCAAAGAGCAATGACCTGAAG
>JAVKPL010004997.1:0-23555 GCA_032173675.1 Gastrolobium villosum | reverse complement strand
ACATTTACATTTACCAATTGTAAAAAAAAAAAAAAAAAAAGTCTATACTATTGTTACCAATTTATGGAATAGAAATTTGTACTGTGTATATACATGCTAGCATGTATTACATTGTATTTTATGGGTGTAGTCATGTCATGACGTGCGTTGTGAATTCTATCAAATATATAACACTATAGATAGGGCTTTATCTAACCATCACTGTCGACTTAAGTAATAGTCTCACAATTATAATTGTAACCGAAAATGTAGCTTAATTGATTGACAAAACTGAAGAATGATAAGAATAATTAATTGGTATTGAAATTTGAAACTATATGTTTCCATTTGAGATAAATCTCGCCTTCTTTCTGGTTGTTACAACTTATGATTGCTTTTTACCTAATACTTTGACGAAACCGATCACAATTCGAATACCTGGGACTGTCTTATTGATTGCCCGTTCTAGTTCCCCACCTCCTATGATTGTTAATTACCCGAAATCAGAACTTGATTTATTAAATCATCTTGCACTTCCTATAGCTAACAAAACATTTTTGTGGAGGGAATAAATTTTTGGTGCTATTGTTTCCGCAAGATTCAGTGCATATCATCAATAGGAGCATTACAAATTATAGGAGAGAAAAAAAATTTGGCAGAAAAAATAAAATTTAGTTGACATGTAATATTTTTATTGATGGGATGTACTGAATCTTTGATATAACAGTAGCACCAAAGATTTATTCACGTGGAAGGCAGTACTTCTTAAAAACTGCATGCGAAAATTATTTAACGAAACTCAAGATAAGTAATGGATATTTATTTTTATTATTATGTTTTAGGATTTTATCATCTAGCAGCATTTAACATGACCACAAAAAATTTCCTACACACACAACATTTTGTGGGGCCCGCAACAAAAAAAATTATGGCACGTAAAACAAATCTGTATAACATAACACAATCACTTTTCCTATAACATAACTCTTATAAAACTCCATATTTTATATCATTTTGTATTTTTGTTGCCTTTGTATCATAAAGTTTTCTAACCAGAAAAGCCCAAATTAAGGAAATCTTTGTTTAGATCTCCATCACCCTGACAAAGTATATTGCGCAGGTGGTTTCGATTTTCTAATGAAATAATACATTTACGATTTGCCGACCCCACCATTTAAGAAGTTATTATGAAGGAAAGATGTCGGAAGGGGAAAGTGAAAGAACAAAAACTACACAGAAAAGTGACATGCAACCTCTTTAAGTTTCTAACTTATAAACGATAAGAAAGCTAAAGAAAAACCTCCATCTTACTAGCAAGGCCAAGTCCATGCTTTAAAATTATCCTCTTAGGTAGGTTAGGGAAGCTTATGGTAGGCAGGAATCATTATTGTTGATCTTTTATGAGAAAATCAAACATCAGAAACGATATTGTGCAACAGCTTATTTTATTATGACTAATGAACTTGATTTAAATACAAAACTGAGATCATGTGGTTGCCACTAACCAGCTGATTTTGTTGGTCCACAAAATCAGCAACAAACTAACAAAGCAATAACAATAAAATGAAGTAAACAAACTCCTAAACAGAAAACTAAACGATTTAAAAAAACAACTAATTAACTCCTAAAAAATAGGACATCAACAACAGCCTTGAAACACCAACATTCTCCTCCTGGATCAAGTGCTGCACACTCCTAGCTTCTCCCTGAGAAATTCAAATCAACTAACATGAAATGACTTGGTGAATATATCTGCAATTTGGTTTTCTGAATTGCAGTACATTAGCTTCACTTCTCCAGCCTTCTGCACTTCTCTCAAAAAATAATACTTGATCTTAAAATGCTTTGTTCTTCCATGAAATACTGGATTCTGTGAAATAGCTAGAGCAGCTTGGTTATCCACAAATACTTCTATGCCTTCTTTTTGCTCCAAATGCAGGTCATCCATCAGCTTCTTCAACCATAATGCTTGGTTCACAGCTGCAGTAGCTGCAATGAACTCAGCTTCTGCAGTTGATTGGGCCACTATTTCCTGCTTCTTTGAACACCAAGAAAAACAAGCTGACCCAAATGTAAAACAATAACCCGAAGTACTTTTCATATCATCCACTGATCCAGCCCAGTCACTGTCGGAATACCCTTGCAACTTAAACTTCTGAATTCTACAGAATTTGATTTCATATGAAAGAGTACCTTTCAAGTACCTTAACACCCTTTTTGCAGCTACCATATGCAGTTCACTTGGACAATTAAGAAACCTAGACAAGACACTTACGGTAAACATAATGTCAGGCCTAGTTGCAGTGAGATACATAAGGCAGCCAATTAAACTCCTATAAACTCTTTCATCTGCAGATTCCGATGCATCTTTCTTTTAAAACTTTTCCTTTTGACCCATTGGAGTACTTACACTCTTGCACTCCTCCATGTTGAATCTTTTCAGAATCTCCTTCAAGTACTTCTTTTGATAGATAAAAATTTCATTTTCAGTTTGTCTAACCTCCATCCCCAAAAAATATGACATCTCACCAAGATCAGTCATTTCAAACGTTTTCATCATTTCCCTTTTGAATGCAGTAATCTGAGAATTATTACTCCCTGTTACCAGCATATCATCCACGTAAAGAGACACCACCACTAAGTCAGATGCTAACTTCTTAACATATAAAGTGGATTCACTAAGACTTTTTATGAAACCCAAACCCAGCAAGTGCTCATCCATCTTGTTGTACCATGCTCTAGGAGCTTGCTTCAAACCATAGAGAGCTTTTCTCAGCAAATAAACCTTCTCCTCCTGATTTGGTGTGACAAAGCCTTCTGGCTGCTCAACATAAATCTCCTCTTGCAACTCTCCATTTAAAAAAGCAGATTTCACATCTAACTGATACACTTTCCATCCTTGTTGAGCTGCCAAGGCAAGAATCATTCTAATTGTATCTAGTCTTGCAACCGGAGCAAAGGTTTCTGAGAAATCAACTCCCCAAACCTGTGCATATCCCTTCACCACTAACCTGGCTTTATGCTTGTTCACTGAGCCATCGGGATTGAGTTTGGTCCTGAAAACCCATTTTACTCCAATCACTTTCCTGTCCTCAGGTCTTTCTATTAGCTCCCATGTCTGATTTTTTCTATCATAGCCAACTCTTCCTTCATAGCATTCATCCACCTCTGATCACTTTTAGCTTCCTCATAACTTGAAGGTTCCAAAACAGCCACACTACACCTCTGCTCATATTTTATTACACTTATTTGTTACTCTTGGTTGGTAATTTTAGGTTTTATTTGAATTAAATAAAGGTATTTTGGGTTAAATTAGAATTCTAGTTTTTAATTGGGTTTAATTGATTTTCGTCATAATTTTCCAGATTTACACTACTTTCGTATTTTGACCATATCTCACTCTACAGATGTCCGATTGACTCCGTTCTTGTTGCGTTTTGCAGATAACAGGAAGGGCTATAATTGCTATTTCACCTACTGAAGCCCAATTCGGACGGGAAGATGGTCTAAACCTGAGCTCAAGATGACGTGTTTTATGCTGGAATATTATTTTATTATTGGACTTGTAATTTAAATTAAAGCCCAATTATTTAAGTGGCCCAAAGCCAAATTAGTTTTATTTTTATTTTATATTGCATTTTAGACGAATGGGCCGGGCCGATCTGAATTAAGCCCAGCCCAAATTAGTTTTTGAACCCTAGGGGCATATGTAGGAGAGAAGGGGAGACATTTTGGATGATGTAATTTTCAATTTGGAGGATCAAGACACTTTTCTCTGAAGCGTTCTTCGCGTTCTTCATCTTCTTCTTCTTCTTTTTTCTTTTATGCAATTTAATTTGTAATCATGTTTATCCTAGCCATGCTAGGCTAAACCCCCTTTTAATCAACCTAAGGGGAAGGGATTCCATGGATCTGTTTAGAGGATCTGCGATCAATCTCTAACCAGATTTATTTCTTTACCCTAACTCAGATCAATATCGTGCGATTGTGGATATTCGATCTGAGGTTCGCGATTGCGATTATGGGTGAAGAATGATCATCAGATTTGATGATCCGATTAACCTCAATTGGAAATAAGGATTCTGATTCAATTGGGATTAATCGTGAATTTGGTAATTTTTCTAATTCTTTAACCAGATTTGTTTCTTTTCCTAACTCAGATCGATATCGTGCGATTGTGGATATTCGATATGAGGTTCGCGATTGTGATCATGGAAAAGGGATAATCATCAGATTTGATGATCCGATTGTTCTCAATTGAAAATAAGGATTCTGATTCAATTGAGATCAACCGTGAATTTGGTAATTTTTATCCAATGAAGGACATCCATGGAACCCTAACCTTAGGTTGGTTAATTTTGAATTACGAATTTTAATCCCAATTTTATATTCTGTCTTTTAAATTATTCAAACTGGAATCAAAACCCCCCCTTTTATTTTCTATTTTCAGCAACGATTTTCACCCAAACAATTTCCTTGAGAGACGACTTAGGGTTTCCACTTTACTGCAAATTTTCTGAACCCTAAATAAAAATAATTTTTAATTTGCACGAGTTCGAATAAAAGAAAATTTGACAACGGCGCCAAATTTGACACGAGCTGTCGAACTCGTGCAAATTAAAAATTATTTTTATTTAGGGTTCAGAAAATTTGCAGTAAAGTGGAAACCCTAAGTCGTCTCTCAAGGAAATTGTTTGGGTGAAAATCGTTGCTGAAAATAGAAAATAAAAGGGGGGTTTTGATTTCAGTTTGAATAATTTAAAAGACAGAATATAAAATTGGGATTAAAATTCGTAATTCAAAATTAACCAACCTAAGGTTAGGGTTCCATGGATGTCCTTCATTGGATAAAAATTACCAAATTCACGGTTGATCTCAATTGAATCAGAATCCTTATTTTCAATTGAGAACAATCGGATCATCAAATCTGATGATTATCCCTTTTCCATGATCACAATCGCGAACCTCAGATCGAATATCCACAATCGCACGATATCGATCTGAGTTAGGAAAAGAAACAAATCTGGTTAAAGAATTAGAAAAATTACCAAATTCACGATTAATCCCAATTGAATCAGAATCCTTATTTCCAATTGAGGTTAATCGGATCATCAAATCTGATGATCATTCTTCACCCATAATCGCAATCGCGAACCTCAGATCGAATATCCACAATCGCACGATATTGATCTGAGTTAGGGTAAAGAAATAAATCTGGTTAGAGATTGATCGCAGATCCTCTAAACAGATCCATGGAATCCCTTCCCCTTAGGTTGATTAAAAGGGGTTTAGCCTAGCATGGCTAGGATAAACATGATTACAAATTAAATTGCATAAAAGAAAAAGAAGAAGAAGAAGATGAAGAACGAAGAACGCGAAGAACGCTTCCAGAGAAAATGTCTTGATCCCCAAATCGAAAATTACATCATCCAAAATGTCTCCCCTCGTCTCCTACATATGCCCCTAGGGTTCAAAAACTAATTTGGGCTGGGCTTAATTCAGATCGGCCCGGCCCATTCGTCTAAAATGCAATAAAAAATAAAAATAAAACTAATTTGGCTTTGGGCCACTTAAATAATTGGGCTTTAATTTAAATTACAAGTCCAATAATAAAATAATATTCCAGCATAAAACACGTCATCTTGAGCTCAGGTTTAGACCATCTTCCCGTCCGAATTGGGCTTCAGTAGGTGAAATAGCAATTATAGCCCTTCCTGTTATCTGCAAAACGCAACAAGAACGGAGTCAATCGGACATCTGTAGAGTGAGATATGGTCAAAATACGAAAGTAGTGTAAATCTGGAAAATTATGACGAAAATCAATTAAACCCAATTAAAAACTAGAATTCTAATTTAACCCAAAATACCTTTATTTAATTCAAATAAAACCTAAAATTACCAACCAAGAGTAACAAATAAGTGTAATAAAATATGAGTTATCAAATTCCCCCACACTTATCTTTTTGCACTCCTGGGCAAAAACTAAAATTAAAAGCAAAGACTAAGATCAACCAATCCTTTCCAATAATTAGCAAGTATACAAAAGATAACAAAAATCACAAGTCTTGAACAGATAAAATAATCAGGACAAAAATTCCTTATTCTCAAATCACAAGACGTGTCAATTTCAACTGCAACTGCTAACTACACAAAAATGGTTCCTCACAGGATGCTCTCAATTTTCTCTCAAGTGTATCAGTTAATTCAGTATATCACTCAAATCAACTCAAGAAAATCATCCTACCATAGGCTTGCTCAAGTTCTACTTCTCCACTGCTAATAACACATGCATGCACAAATCAAGAGGACTTTATGCAGGGTTGTAATGGGGCTGAGGTAAAGGTATGGATGAATATGGAAGAGAAGGCTAAACACCCTAGAAATTTACAAAGAGAAAAAGTTAAGAACTAAACTAAGAACATAAAACAAAGATACTGAAAAGATAGAAATAAACATTTTTTTTTCCTTTTTTTTTCTTTTTTTTTTTTGTTTTTTTTTTTTTTTTTCTTTTTTCTTTTGTTTTTTTTTTTTTTGTTGTAAAACCACATAGCAGAAATGAATCAGATGGTCAACCCCCACACTTAAACTTTTGTCCGTCTCGGGCAAACCCCCACACTTAAACAAAACATCACAATGAAACCAATGCTCAGTAAATCTCCAGGGTAGGAAATCAATTGGTTTTTCACTTAGGTTTGTAATGCGGCTGAAGAAATAAAGGGTAGAAAGGCTCAAAGGGGCTCACCAAGGGATAATAATATAAGGGATGGCTATCTGGCTAAAGTGGGTAAAGAAAGAAAGAATGCCTCAATCATATTCATGCATGCAAGTGAAAAGTGCAGTTTCAAAAAGAACAAGAGCAAGTTCTAGAGGACAACAATCAAGAGTAGAATCACACAAGAAAGAAAGACTGGCCTACATATGAAGACCATGTCTACAGGCTCAAAAACCTCACAAGGGTATACCAAATCATGCAATCAGCAGCACAGTATCAAGTAACAAGTAACAAGTAATGCGATCCAAGAATCAAGAACCAGGCCTAAGCAGAAATTTCTATCAAACCCTGTGATTTAAGTATAATCCATGTACCACTCAATAATAACCAGAAAGAAGGGGAAAATCTACCTACGGAAGTCAAAAACTAAAAGAAAGAAAGAAAAAGAAAAATGCAAATAACAGAAAGAAAAGAAAAAAGAGGGAAGAAGACTCCCTGGACTCCCTAAGGAGGATAAACAACATCAGTGAGTAGAGCCTCTGTCTCCACAGGTTGCTTCTGGGGTCCTTCATGAACAACTTTGAGGTGATGGCCAATCATTGTGCAACTCTTCCCCATCTGCTTATCACGCAACTTTGGGGGCCTTCTTTTATGTATGCATTTCTTCTTCTCTTGATCCTTTCTTCCAACCTTACGCAAACTTTTCTGCATACTAAAAATAGAGGAAAAAAATTTTTGTACCCATTTCATCTTGGGTCCATGAGAGTTAGGATCAAAATCATTACCAGAATGGGGAGTCTTGCCTAACTTCACATTTAGTACAAATTCAGAATCATTAATAGGTAGGTCAGAATTCACAGGTAATGCACAATCATTAATCAATTCAGAATCAACCTTACCAACCACATCATGAATCACATTTATGCATGAAACTGAATGCTCAACTTGAACCTTAGAATGCTTCATGGAATCAAATATGCTAACATGTAAAATGCTATCACCAAATTCCATGGATAGAGTCCCAGCATGCACATCTAATTTGGTCCTTGCAGTTTTCAAAAAGGGCCTCCCAAGTATGATTGGGGGTGTACTACTAGGAGACTCACCCTCCTTATCTAAAATGTAAAAGTCAGCAGGAAATATCAGGTTATTTACTCTGACTAAAACGTTTTCAATTAAACAAGAAGGGTGAGCATTGCTCCTATTGGCTAACTGGATAATAACACCAGTAGCACGCAAAGGATCAAGACCAAGGAACTTGTAAACAGACTCAGGCATGACTTTAATGGAAGCACCTAAGTCTAGCATGCAATCATCAAATATAGAACTTCCTCTAATGCAGTGAATAGTAAATGTTCCTAGATCTTTGCATTTCTCAGGTATGGGTTGGATGAGGGCTGATACATTATGGCTCACGTTAACTAGCTCGTCCCCCTTCAGTCGCCTCTTATTGATGCATAATTCTTTTAGGAATTTGGCATATTTTGGAATCTGCTTGATTGCATCTAAGAGAGGAATGTTAACTTCAACCTTCCTGAATGTGTCTAGTAACTCCTTCTCTTGTGCTATTTCTGCCAATTTCCTGGAATTGATGGCTCTTTGAGGGAAGGGAAGCGGAACAGAGAACTCAGGTTCATTGTCAAGTTTTCGCTTCTCTTGCACTGTCTTATTTTTTTCCAATGCTAGTTCATCCACAACTGTAGCTTGCTGGGGCTCATGCAGTTGCTTGCCTGACCTTAGAGATATAGCACTGGCAATTGCATTCCCTTTTGGTTTTGGAACTGTTTGCGGAGGAAGAAAAATGCTGGAACTTTGAGGTTGAACCTGACTCATTGATGTTGCCAACTGCCCAATCTGTGTTTGCAGGTTCTGAATTGTAGATTCAGTCTGCTGCTGAAATTGCAAGTTACTCGTCGCCATCTGTTTCACCAAATCTTCTAGTGAAGGACCGCAATTGATTTGCTGTTGGGCTAGTGGCTCCTGTTGCAAATGTTGTGGAGGTACAGCCTGCTGGAAATTTTGCCTCTGTTGATAAGGAGGAAGGCTCTGCTGGTTCAGGTTCTGATTCCAATTCAAGTGGGGATTCCAGCGAGGATCGTAAGTATTAGAGAAGGGATTGTACTGCTGTTGCTGATACTGTAATTTTCCTGGAAAAACTCCTACTACAGCTACTGTCTGGTCAACTAGAGGGATGCTATCATGAAAGGAAGGGCAGACATCCGTGGGATGAAGAGGATCACAGTAGATACCACACAAGTTGCTCATCTGTGGAGTGGGAGGCTGCACTATCTGTGTTACTGCCAATTGTCTCACCAACGAGTTTAACTCTTCAAGCTGATATTTCCTGCTGACTTTTACATTTTAGATATGGAGGGTGAGTCTCCTAGTAGTACGCCCCCAATCATACTTGGGAGGCCTTTTTTGAAAACTGCAAGGACCAAATTAGATATGCATGCTGGGACTCTATCCATGGAATTTGGTGATAGCATTTTACATTTTAGCATATTTGATTCCATGAAGCATTCTAAGGTTCAAGTTGAGCATTCAGTTTCATGCATAAATGTGATTCATGATGTGGTTGGTAAGGTTGATTCTGAATTGATTAATGATTGTGCATTACCTGTGGATTCTGACCTACCTATTAATGATTCTGAATTTGTACTAAATGTGAAGTTAGGCAAGACTCCCCATTCTGGTAATGATTTTGATCCTAACTCTCATGGACCCAAGATGAAATGGGTACAAAAAAATTCTTCCTCTATTTTTAGCATGCAGAAAAGTTTGCGTAAGGTTGGAATAAAGGATCAAGAGAAGAAGAAATGCACACAGAAAAGAAAGCCCCCAAAGTTGCGTGATAAGCAGATCCTTCATGGGGAAGAGTTGCACAATGATTGGCCATTACCTCAAAGTTGTTCATGAAGGACCACAGAAGCAACCTGTGGAGACAGAGGCTCTACTCACTTATGCTGTTTATCCTCCTTAGGGAATCCAGGGAGTCTTCTTCCCTCTTTTTCTTTTCTTTTTGTTATTTGCATTTTTCTTTTTCTTTCTTTCTTTTAGTTTTTTTACTTTCATAGGTAGATTTTCCTCTTCTTTCTGGTTATTATTGAGTGTTACATGGAGTAGACTTAGATCACAATGTTTGATAGTAAAGTCTATTAGGCTTTGATCTCAATTCTTGGATTGCAATACTTGTTGATTGATGTTGTGATGCTGATTGCATGATTTGGTTACCCCTTGTGAGGTTTTGAGCCTGTATACATGGCATATCTTCTGGCCATGCTTTCATTCTTGTGTGCTTCTGCTCTTGATCTTTGCTCTCTAGAACTTGCTCTAATTCTTTTTGAAACTGCATTTTTCACTTATATGCATGAATATGATTGAGGCATTCATTTCTTTCTTTACCCACTTTAGCCAGATAGCCACCCTTACATTATTATCCCTTGATGAGCCCCTTTGAGCCTTTATATCCTTTACTTCTTGAGCCATATTACAAGCCTAAGTGAAAAAAAAAAAAACCAATTAATTCCACACCCTGGAGATTTATTGAGCAATGGTTTTCACTGTGATGTTGTGTTTAAGTGTGGGGGTTTGCCCGAGGCGTGCAAAAGTTTAAGTGTGGGGGTGACAATGTGATTCTTTTCTCTGCTATGTGGTTCTTCTATGTTAAAAAAAAATAAATAGAAAAAGCAAAAAAAAAAAAAGAAGGAAAAGCAAAAAGAAAAAAAAAATGAAAAAAAAATAGAAAAAGAAAAAAAAATGTGTGTTTATTTTTATCCTTTCATTATCTTTGTGTAGTTCTTAACCCTTGCTCTTGTAGATTTCTAGGGTGTTTAACCTTCTTTTCCCATATTTCATCCATACCTTCACCTCAGCCCCATTACAATCCCGCATAAAGTCCTCTTGATTTGTGCATGCATGTGTTAGTAGCAGTGGAGAAGTAGAATTTGAGCAAGCCTATGGTAGATTGATTTTCTTGAGTAGATTTGAGTGATACACTGATTACCTGATACACTTGAGAGAAAAATATTGAGAGCATCTTGTGTGAAACCATTTTCTGTAATTGGCATGTGCAGCAAAGATTAGCAAGTCTTGTTATTTGAGATTAGGGAATTTCAGTCCTGATTGATTTAGCTGTGAAGATTTGTGATCTTTGTGTATTTCCTGTATGCTTGGTAATTGTTAGAAATGATTGGTTGATCTTAGTCTTTGCTTTTAATTTTAGTTTTTGCCCAGAAGTGCAAAAAGATAAGTGTGGGGGAATTTGATAACTCATATTTTATTACACTTATTTGTTACTCTTGGTTGGTAATTTTAGGTTTTATTTGAATTAAATAAAGGTATTTTGGGTTAAATTAGAATTCTAGTTTTTAATTGGGTTTAATTGATTTTCGTCATAATTTTCCAGATTTACACTACTTTCGTATTTTGACCATATCTCACTCTACAGATGTCCGATTGACTCCGTTCTTGTTGCGTTTTGCAGATAACAGGAAGGGCTATAATTGCTATTTCACCTACTGAAGCCCAATTCGGACGGGAAGATGGTCTAAACCTGAGCTCAAGATGACGTGTTTTATGCTGGAATATTATTTTATTATTGGACTTGTAATTTAAATTAAAGCCCAATTATTTAAGTGGCCCAAAGCCAAATTAGTTTTATTTTTATTTTATATTGCATTTTAGACGAATGGGCCGGGCCGATCTGAATTAAGCCCAGCCCAAATTAGTTTTTGAACCCTAGGGGCATATGTAGGAGAGAAGGGGAGACATTTTGGATGATGTAATTTTCAATTTGGAGGATCAAGACACTTTTCTCTGAAGCGTTCTTCGCGTTCTTCATCTTCTTCTTCTTCTTTTTTCTTTTATGCAATTTAATTTCTAATCATGTTTATCCTAGCCATGCTAGGCTAAACCCCCTTTTTAATCAACCTAAGGGGAAGGGATTCCATGGATCTGTTTAGAGGATCTGCGATCAATCTCTAACCAGATTCATTTCTTTACCCTAACTCAGATCAATATCGTGCGATTGTGGATATTCGATCTGAGGTTCGCGATTGCGATTATGGGTGAAGAATGATCATCAGATTTGATGATCCGATTAACCTCAATTGGAAATAAGGATTCTGATTCAATTGGGATTAATCGTGAATTTGGTAATTTTTCTAATTCTTTAACCAGATTTGTTTCTTTTCCTAACTCAGATCGATATCGTGCGATTGTGGATATTCGATCTGAGGTTCGCGATTGTGATCATGGAAAAGGGATAATCATCAGATTTGATGATCCGATTGTTCTCAATTGAAAATAAGGATTCTGATTCAATTGAGATCAACCGTGAATTTGGTAATTTTTATCCAATGAAGGACATCCATGGAACCCTAACCTTAGGTTGGTTAATTTTGAATTACGAATTTTAATCCCAATTTTATATTCTGTCTTTTAAATTATTCAAACTGGAATCAAAACCCCCCTTTTATTTTCTATTTTCAGCAACGATTTTCACCCAAACAATTTCCTTGAGAGACGACTTAGGGTTTCCACTTCACTGCAAATTTTCTGAACCCTAAATAAAAATAATTTTTAATTTGCACGAGTTCGACAGCTCGTGTCACAGCCTATTTAACAAAAAGACAGCTGTGTTTGCTGCTTCTGCCCAAAATTCTTTTGGTAGATTCTTCTCATGCAACAGACACCTAGTCATCTCCATAATGGTTCTATTCTTTCTTTCACTAACTCCATTTTGCTGTGGAGAATAAGGAACAGTAAGTTAATGCTCAATTCCAGCTTCTTCACAGAAAGTGTTAAACCTTTGTGAAGTGTATTCTGTTCCATTATCAGATCTGATGACTTGAATTTTGCAGCCACTTTGAGTCTCAACCCATCTTTTAAACTTCAGAAATATCTCAGCAACTTCTGACTTTTGCTTCATAAAATAAATCCAGCACATTCTAGTATAATCATCAATGAAGATAAGAAAATACCTGCTGCCATTTAGTGAAGGAGTCACGTGAGGACCACAAAGATCTGTATGAATTAGTTGCAGTTTCTTTGTAGCTCTCCAGGTGGATTCTTTGAAAGGAAGTCTTGTCTGTTTACCCAAAAAACAAGCTTTGCACCTTGTGATCTGCTCCTCCAGGATTGGTAACCCAGTTGCCATTTCATTCTTCTGCATGAATAGTAAGCCTTTGTAATGAAAATGCCCCAGCCTTTTGTGCCATATTTCTGAATCACTAGCCTGACACTTGAATGCCACTTGCTCCTTCTCAAGAGGATTTAGAGAAAAACTCTTCTGTTGCATCTTTATTCTGAACAGCTCCTGACCATTTGAGTCAAAGATCAAACACTTCCCTTCGTCAAATATCACTTTAAATCCCTTTTCTACCAACTGTCCCACACTCAGCAAATTCTGATCAATATCAGGCACGTACATCACACCAGAAACCAACTTAGTTCCAGCATAGCTCTCTATTGCTACAGTCCCTTTACCTTTCACTTCTAGATACTCTCCATTTCCAATTCTCACTCTTGACTGCAATGACTTGTCAAGGTCTCTAAATAGCTTTTCATCACTTGTCATGTGGTTTGTGCAACCACTATCAACAAGCCAACTATCACATGGAGCACTAGAGGAGAAACAAGAGGCAGCAAATAATTGATCTGCCTCATGCTGGTCTGCAACATGTGCCTCACCTTGCTGCTGATTTCCCTTTTCTTTGCAGAACCTTTCAATGTGTCCAAGCCTATGACACTTTCTGCACTTTACATCTGGCCTCTTCCAACATCTAAAGTGTGGGTGATTCTGCTTTCCACAATGCTTACATGAGGAATGCCCGCCCCAATTGTTTTTAGAGTTGACTGCATTGTTCTCTCCTGCAGCAGCTTCTGAACCACTACTGTCATCTCCTTTCTTCCATCTTACATTATGCTGTTCTTTAGCCTGCAAAGCTCCTTCTGTACTTCCTTCAAGCCGCATTAACCTTCTCTGCTCTTGTGCTTGCAGAGCACTTAGCAATTCTGCCAACTTGATTTGAGACAAATCCTTGGTATTCTCCAAAGATGCAATGGTTGCTTCAAACCTTTCGGGCAAGGAGACAAGAACCTTTTGCACTAGCCTATTATTAGAGAGGTCAGTGCCTAGAGCTCTTGCTTGATTTGCAATATTTACCAACTTATCAGAATACTCCTTAATTGTTTCAGACTCCTTCATCTGCAATCTCTCAAATTGTGTGATCAGATTCAACCCCTTCATGCTTCTAATCCTCTCATCTTCTTTATACTCAGCTTTGAGGAAGTCCCAAATAGCTTGAGCTGATTCACAAGCCATAATTCTGTTGAAAATGGCAGGTGAGACAGCAGCATATAAACAAGACTTTGCCTTTGCTTTTCTTGTTATCCTCTCCTTATGAAACTTGATTTGATTGATGGTTGGATTTTCAGGAAGGAGAGCAACTTCATAATCTTGTTCTACAGCTTCCCAAAAATCGCAGCCCTCTAGATAGGTTTGCATTCTCACTGCCCATGCTTGATAATTTTCTCCATCGAATATTGGTGGAGCCATTGCTGAAAAACCACTCGATCCCCCCTCCATTAATTTCTTAAGTCACTCACAGCCCCTTAAGATCAAGAAGGCTCTTGATACCAATGTTGATCTTTTATGAGAAAATCAAACATCAGAAACGATATAGTGCAACAGCTTATTTTATTCTGACTAATAAACTTGATTTAAATACAAAACTGAGCTCATGTGGTTGCCACTAACCAGCTGATTTTGTTGGTCCACAAAATCAGCAACAAACTAACAAAGCAATAACAATAAAATGAAGTAAACAAACTCCTAAACAGAAAACTAAACGATTTAAAAAAAACAACTAATTAACTCCTAAAAAATAGGACATCAACAACAGCCTTGAAACACCAATAATTATTAATGAGCTAAACTACTATACCAACAATAGCAAATGAGATTGATACCATGTCTTGACTTAAAAACTTAAAATATTGAGTTTATGAGTCCTCTCATTTATATGAATTTTGTTGGGTATGCTCTTTTCACTAAGCCCAATGGGCTTAGTGAGAGTGAGCTCAAAGACCAATTCTAACCCATGAAGCTTAGGGTTAGTTGGATTTGGCAGGGTATATAAGGACCCTTTTCTCCACTTGTGCCTCTTAGGGTAACATACATCATAAACACTCCAAGAGGAAGATGTTCATCATCTGAATGGTTGCCCACACGACTCCCTGATCCCCTTGAGTCATAGCCTGGAAGATCAACCGTAGAGCGGATTTTGCGACCGTTCGTGGTGCGTTGCTGCAGATCGTGAGGCTAGAGAATGAGAACTGAACGTGAGGAATTTTCACGCTCGCTTCTTCATCCCAGGTAATCAAAACGGTATTCTTCATTCCTCATCGCATCGGTACGATGCGCTTCCGCATTTTTGATGATATACCTTCAAATTTCACTTAGCTCATTACCAACCAATATGGGATTCATCGCACATGAATATCTCAACAATATCTCCCTCAAGTGTGAAGTCTCATACTAATGCTCCCTCTCAACGGAAGCCTCTCTGATTATTGCAAGCCCAAGTATTCAATTCACCTCTAGCAAACACCTGACTAGTACGAGCTCAATACGACTCTGTTACTACTATCAAGTATTTGGGTGCAACTGGTTACGCACCATTCTAGACACAATAGGGGATCCATTGCGTACCCATTCAGACACAACTAGTCCCCTAATGTGCCTACAATGATGCGTAACTGACCATGTATTGTACCTAAATCAGTGCGCAACTCACATGATGATGCCGTGTGGCATAATTCACACCATCCGGTTCAACTATCCTTTGACATCTTGACATCCTCATCATTTGTAACTCACATAACGAGGTATTCATCTTTAAAGTATGATCTTTTCGTCACTTGAGATAGTGGCGGACATGTGTATGTTTTAGTGTGTGCAAGTGCCCACACAAATTTTTTGGAGAAAAAAATAAAAATAAAATATATTTTGGGTCATCAATAAAAATTACAGGATTCAATTTAATCTCTTAATAAAAAGTCGACTCGTGATCCCTTTAAATTCCAAAGTAGACCTATGTTAGTCATTTTGAGGAATTAATGTGGGTCATTTTGAATTTTAGAAGATCATGATTTTGATTATCTGGGTCTATTTTTGAATTCTGAGGGATCACGAGTAGATTTTTTTTCCTAAGAGATTAATTTGAGGACTGTAATTTTTGTTGAGTACCCAAAATATTCTATTGTAACAATTTAGTTGACTATTGATTACTTTTTTTATATTAAGTTAAAGTTTTTTTTATATATATTCTTTTGTATTTTAATATATTTAAAATTTTCTTTAATTTTTTTCCTTTATTCTTTTATTCTAAATGTGCATACATTAAAAAAAAGTTTCTAGGTCCGCTATTGACTTAAGAAATACGTGAAGTGAAAATAATGCATGGAATAAAGATTTTCTCCGTGAGTATATGTGTATGTGAAAAGAAAGAACAAAAGATGTATGCTTTATCCTAAAATTTTGGAGGCCGTAACTTTTAGTTCGGTTGTAATATAACAAAAAAGATTTTCAAGATCTACGTGATTGCTTATTCCAAAACGGATTTGGTAAAAAAAAAAAACTCAAAAAATAAAATAAAAATGCTTCCTTGTATTCGCGTGACACATAATAAATAATCGTGACTCATTATTTCAATAAATGATAGATAAGAGATTATATAAAATTTATTAAACTTATCATAATCTGTATTTCAAAATGGATGAAGATGGCTGAAGACACACATTAGAATAGGCGCAACAAGCATTGAGTTGCCCCTAAATGCGCAATCGATTGCAATACTTTCATGAATATTGCCAAATAGCTATATTTTCATATTTTTTTTATTTAAATTACAATCATTAATTTTTTTTCCAATTGAAAGGTACTTCTTTTAAGCAGGTTCATGGTTTCCAAGAAAAGATCATATAGGATTGGTACAAGACTTTTCTCGTGTCATATATCATTTTCACGAGCAAATATTGCACGCTCCCGCCCAATGCACCCTAAGAGAGGAGAGGAGGAGAGAAGAGAGAGAGAAAGAAAGAAGAGAGAGAAAGGGATCACTAAATTTATTTCCCATTTTCACAGCTTGAATGTACGTACGTAAATTATTCTCTTAAAAAAGTGTTTGTCCTTTCAAATAATACAAGTTGTATCATTTCACTCTTATAAAGAGGTGAAACTTATAATTTTATTTTTCTTGTCCACTCTCTCCCCTTTATCTATCTCTTTATCTCTCTTAAAATCACACAATTTTATATCCTTTAAAATGATAAATGACACACACTTTTCTCATTATCATAACAAACAAAAAAAAAAGACAATTCTTTTTCTCTGTGTGAAATATTTTTTTTATTTAACATATTAGATTGATGCAATTTTAGATTTATCTCCTCAGTGTAAGTGGGCTTTTACAGGGTTCCTCCAAAATACTACACCATCCAATCGTCCATATGCAGCTTCAGGTACCAGGTTTTGGAGGCCAACCCAGATGAACATCCGTTGAGAATCCCCTCAGTAGACTACTTGCAAGGCCAGCCTCACTGAGCTCTTTGTTTATGGGTCAGACTACAAAAATCTTACCCTCTTCTATGTTATATATTTATGGGAATTATTTTTCATATGTAAGATGTAGAGAAGTTGTCTTATGTTAGTGAAACAAAGTAATAAGAGGGGCCCACAAATGATTGGAAAGAGAAAAAAATAGAAGTGAGACCCACCTTTGTTATGTGTGTGCAGGAAAATAGGTTATCTCATGTTAAATGAGATAAATATAACCCTATATTTATTCTCATTCTACATATTTATGTTTAATTTTTTTTCTGTTTAAATTTTTTTTTTAAATACAGACCGATGTGCAGAGTCCTAATTAATCCTAGACAAATGTAGATATAGAATAAGAGCGAAAAATTAATGTTTAGGAATTATATATTTTTATTTCATTGAGGAATTAATACATGCTTATCCAATTTGTCTTATTAAGTTAGAATCTAACAAAATTATTGATGTTACATAATAATATAATGGGAATATTAAGCACTAAAACTTTTAAGTGATTTTAAAATATTATAAAGAATCAATCCAATAACTTAACTAGAAAATTAAATGAAAATTCATTAACAATCTTATATTATATTTCTCTAATAAATATGTTTGTGGTAGCTATAAAATTTTAAATAGATTTAAAAAATAGAAAAATAATGAAGTTATTACCTAGTGTTAATAACCTCCATTTTTTAGCCCTAGATAAAAGGAAGGGTCCGACGGCTCGATGGGGATTAATCTCCGGTTCCGGCAGAAGGATACCTTTGAATTTATTCAAAAAAAAAAAATTACCTCGTCTTCAATTTTTAAAGAGACTTAAGAGTGGTCAACGAAGGGCAACTTTTTTAGAAGCATACTATTCTAGAAACATCCCTGTGGAAATTGGTTACTCAATTCCCAATATAATCTTGTACAAATCGGTTCAACCTTGCACCCCATTCTTCTCCCACACTTGTCTTTTGCTTATTATTTTTCTTCCGTTGCAAGAATGAAAACTCTTCTTCTTGTTCACCAATCTTCCATTTTCATATTGTTGCTCACTTTCATCATATCATTCAATATTCCAACATCTCTTGGTGCTGATGATGATAGCACAGACTGCAGTACTAAAACTTTTAGCTGTGGAAACACCATCCCTACCAACCTCGGGTACCCTTTCTGGGGAGGAGAGAGACCACAGTATTGTGGTGAGCCTCACTTTGAGCTCACATGCCACAACAACAACACTGTCCCCAAAATCAACATCAGTTCTGTCACATACAGGATTCTTGCTTTGGACTTGACCACACAGAATCTCACACTCGCCAGGGACGTTTTTTGGAATAGTGATCCATCTTGTTCAGATGACTACAAGAACAACAGTACCTTTGATCCCTCTGTGTTTAAATATGCAGATGGGGTTGTTAACGTGTCGCTGTTATATGATTGCGGTAATGTTGTTCCAACAAATTCGTATATGTTTCGAACCTGCAATAACGATTTTCTCTACTACGCTCCACAGTTTGCGTACTTGGGAGTTTGCAGCAGCGTTACTGTTCCCATGTTTAAAAAACAGGTGCAAGCTCTATCTGCAAATTCCAATACAAATCAGGATGTATTAGATGAAGGTTTTTTCGCGTTGCAATGGATCGATAATAATAATGAGTGCAGCACATGCTTGAGTTCTCAAGGGGAGTGTGGTTCTGATGGGGATCAATTCAAATGTTTTTGCAATGATGGAACAAATTCGTGTGCAGACTCAGGTATATGTAATTTATGCACGCATGGTTATTGATTTTTCTGTGAGTCCTTTTTTTTATTGGTAGTAAACACTACTAAATGTGGCTTCTCTGTGATTGAAGAAGCTGTATTATATATAAGGGTAAACTGTGTGTAATTTCAAAGGATGTAAAGTTATGTCATTTTGAGAGAGAGAAAGAAATAGATAAAGGAGGAGAGGAAGAGTTGACAAAAAAAAAGATATGGGTCCCACCTCTTTGTGAGAGTGAAAGGATATAAGTTGTGTCATTTAAAAGGATAAACACTTTTCCCTATATATAATTATAGGTTTTATCATCTATAATTTAACATGACCAGAAAAAAATTACTACATTCACAACATTTGTGGGGCCCACAGCAAAAAAAACTCTGACACGCAAAACGAATCTCTATAACATAACACAAACACTTTTCCTACGACGTAACTCTTATAAAACCCATAATTATAACAACACCTGTTTTGCTAAAACGGCAAGAGAAGAAGGTCGAATATATCTGATCTCTGAATTGTCTGGATGGATAACTTTAACCTTTATCACTGCAAGCAAAGGGAGGTAGAGATGAACACATTCTATGGAACAAAATTAGTGTGTTAGATAATTTTAGTGCAGATCACTTGGCTTGGCAATGGGGTTGACTTGACTTAGACATGTCAATTAACTGTTACTGATTCTTAATTCAACCTCTGAATTAGCAACTGAAGAGGACTGGGTCAACAATTGGTTGTTGCAACAGAACAAAGTTCCTGGTACACTATTATTTGACTTTTGGGACACACTCCCTAGTTCTCCTATTGACCATTTCCTACCTTGTTTTCCCAAAACCCCCTTGACAGTGCAGCTTCTATTTAACGCGGGGGGAAAGTAAAATATTTTACCAGTGGGCAGCTGATGATGAATTATTAGCTGGTCCACTTTTATTTTGTATATTTTAAGGAGATTCACTGACATCTCTTTCCCCTGTAGCTTAAATTTGCAGTTATGTGAAAGTTACAAGTTCACACATTCGGTTAAGGAAGAAAATGAGGCTTGCTGACTACATTGTTTTACATCTCTTTTCTATCCTTTTCTGATTCCTTGTTTTCATATTTATTTATTTTTCAGGGCAGGCTGCTGGTAAAATTTTAGTAATGTTCAGCAAAGTAGCTGTTGGAATAGGTAACTTCCATTTTGTTAAAAGATGAAGTGAATTTGGAATAAAATTTTAGTTATGTTCAGTGTGAACACCTAATTTTGTCCTAAATATAAAAAATAAAAAGTAATAATAATAAAATAAAAATCCAATTATATTCCTTTCTAAGTAATCTAGTAGGTGTATCATATTAATAACTGAGAAGTAGATCAGAAAAAGATTAAAAATATGTATTAAAAGATGGGCTGATTGTAATAGTTAGTAAAGTTTTTGTTTTTAGTCAACATTACTTGTTTCTATTCTAAAACAAAAAGAAAACAAAAAAAAAAAACAAAAAAAAAAAACAAAAGAGTGATCCAAGCAAGCATGCTGAAAATGACTCTTGCTCCCCACTGTCAAAACCTTGCACTGGCGCATGCAGGTGCTGCAACACCAAAACAAAATTAAGCTACAAATGGAGGCAAGCAAAAATACAAAACAGAAAAATAGCTTCTGAGGTTATCACCAAAATGGGAAGTCAAGATGGCATCTCTGATCAAAGGAGGAGACATTGCATTGTACACAGGCTGCACACCTTCAGGCTTTCAAAACAGATATTGGGTTATAAGAAGAGGCTAAAATCATTAGAAAAAAGGAGGAGGGGGGGCTAAGAGCGAGGAAGCAAAAAAAAAAAAGGGGCAAGGGAAGAGATAGAAAAGAGGATCCACTCTTCCATCCTCAGCCATAATCAACTCCACAAACTTCTTCCATTCGATTCCACAATCTCCATCACCCAACCAACTCTTTCGCGGTGAAATACTAGAAAATAACGTGAACATATTTTCTAGGATCTCAAACACCATAAACCCACCGTGAAGAGTTTCTTCTTGTGTGCTGTTTCAGTTTCATTTTGCTGAGAAGAGTTTCTTCTTGTTGTGAGTTTTTTTTTCATCACTTATTTATGGTTATAAATTTTCTGCATCTCTTTAACTTTACTAAAACTTGTAGCTATTCATTGTCTGCCTTTAGTGTCACTGACTCACGCCTTCAGCTAAAATCACTTTTTGTTTTCTTTATTTTCTTTTTTTTTTAATATAAAAGTAAACTAGAGTAGGTAGAGCCATTATGTTTGCAGTATAGGCTTTCAATTGCTTTTTCTTTTCTCTAGAATAGGATAGGTACTTTCATGATGTTAAAATATAAAGTTAAAATAAAAAATAAAAAAGGAGAGTAAAGAAAAGCAGGTCAATGAAAACGATCAGGATTCAAGGAACATTTTGTTCATAATTTTTATTTTGATTAGCCATGTATGACACTCTTTTTTATTTACTTTATTCTTTGTTTTTATGTTTTAGTGTTATGTAACCTACTATGTCTTTTTTTAATATATTTCTTAGTCTGACGTTACATCATGGTAGTAAAATAATAATAGTTTGGAAAGTACAATTCAAATTTTGAAAGTTAGATATTTTGTTTTCTTTAAAAAATATAAAAGCGAATTGAAAAGCCAATAAAAGACAAAAATGAAAATAATAAAACTTCAATGTTCATCAATTACTACCGTTTTCGTATAACTTGTCATGAACCAGTAAAGTTTAGTTGAAATAATTTTTTAATTAATAAATTCAAACTCAAACCTTTTATTGTTATTATTATTATAAAAAATAATAAAAATGATAAGATTGTGAAAGGATGGATTCTCCTTCTAAATAGAGAAATACTTTATTGAGTTTAGATTACTCAAGGCACATAAATTTTAAAATTAATCTGATATTAGTTAAAAAGGGATAATTTAACCGTGACAGTTTATTAATCCCATATATCTTATTTTGAACCATTTTAGCCGTGACGACTTGGTGATCCAAAATTTATTATAAAATTTATAAATAAATAAAATAAGTCAAATATATCTTTAAAAAGGATTAGCTGAGTTGAGACAGCTTGTTAATCCTATAATCTTCTGAATCATTTTAGCCGTTACGACTTGGTGATTCAAATTTTATTGTAAAATTTATAATAAAAATATTAACGTCAAATATATTCTTAAAAGGATTAACTGAGTTGAGACAGCTTGTTAATCTCATACTCTTTTGAATCATTTTAGTCGTGACGGCTTGGTGATTCAAAATTTATTGAAAAATTTATATTAATATAAAATAAAAATTATTGAAATCAATACAAATCATCAAAGCCTAAATTTTCCAATGATTTTCTTTAAAAAAAAATTTTAAAATTAAATTCAATCAATACACAAATATTTTCTTTAGAACGACGTAGCTTTGAATTCCTCACTGCACCGGAGGATACGTCGGAGCGGAACTCTTTCCGTCGAGCTAAAATAAAATTCTTATTTTTCATAATAAAGGATTAGCTGAGTTGAGACAGCTTGTTAATCCTGTAATTATCATTTCAGATTATTTTAGTTGTGACAACTTGGTAATCTGAAAACTTCTAAATTTAAATCAAAATAATTAGTACGCAAACAAAAAGAACGACGTGGCTTTGAATTCTTCACTGCACCGGAGGATACGTCGGAGCGGAACTCTTTCCGTCAAGCTAAAATAAAATTTTAATATTTTAGTCTTTATTCTTCTTGATTAATCACATTTATTTTTTAAGGGATAAAACAAATATCTTTAAAAGCTATTAACAATTCGCACGATTAATTTAAGGTAACCGTTTTTAAAACGGATGTGTCAGGGGTGCAGTGGGATTAAGTTTCACCCTTCCCTGCGCATAATTAGACTCCCGAACCTTCGATCTAAAATTTTAAAGACCAGTTTGCAATAAAAGGTTTTCCAATTTTTTCCAAAGTAAATAAAATTGATGGCGACTTCACTGGGGATTTTAGAGAGGCAAGCCTATTTTTAACTAATTGTGCGAATTCATAGTAGTTTTTATATATTTGCTTTACTTCCCTTTAGTTTGTTATTTTGCTTCATTTTGTATTTCTCTTTATATTTTGCAATTTTTTTTTATTTTTTTATTTTATTTTTTTATTTATTCTTGTTGCTTATATCTTGATATATGTGTGAAAGATGTGATGATTGGCTTCCACTTTAGAATATGGAACTTTTGTGTTATTATTTGCTTGCTCTCAATTGTTTTGTTGATTGGGTTACACACAACACCTACACATTCATCACACACGTATGAGTGGGGCCCTATACCCGGGTCTGAGTGCATCTTAAGATAGGAGAGAGGTTGCGTAGTGGTAGCCATTTTGGATGTACATCCTGTTTGGTTATCGCGAAAATCTCAGCTAGAGTGTGACTCTTTAGAAAACTATAGTCATTTTGGATGTACATCCTATTTGGCTATTCTTTTGACATGAGATCTTAACTCTGGTAACCAGAATACTCACCAAATGGAAGTGTTCACTAAATAACA